>JAXQQM020080302.1:0-18095 GCA_034641835.2 Pinus albicaulis
CCTAGGTAAGCACCTCTTCTAATCTAGCAACTAACTTCCCCATTATCCACACCCAATGGGTTAGTCAATAAATTGACTAGGGCATCAACCCCATTTGAGCCATCCACATGCCCACAAAGCATCATCAAGGATGATCGGAAATATAGTCCTAACAAGAGCAAAATCACTTTTGCAGTAACCCCAAAAGTTAACACCAACTTGATGTTCAGAAAGGGAATGCTTGAAGTCAATGGCATCTCGCCCACCTCCTTGCTTAGAAATGTCAACAACAACAAGAAACTCTCAATCTCTTCTAGAATCAAAGGACATACACTTTAATGCAAACATGCAAATCTTCCAGATCATAATAAACTAGGCTCTGATACCATGTTCGAGAGGAGGAAAAATTGATTTGTGCATTGAAACTATTCCACAACACTTCCACTTTCCAAGAAGAGCTTATCATGTGTTGTGCACTACAATAAACACACCCAACCTTAATGATTTTTATTAGCATTGATACCAATGTATTTTAAGGTCATGCAACCTGTTAGGAATCTGTAATAAGCAAGATTGGCAAAGTCCGATCACAGAAACAACATCGTTTCAACCACTTTGGGATTCTAGGATCTAGCCCTCTTGAATCCGGAGAGGGATGTCTCCAATAAGTGCAAAGATGGATTTGTCTTTGAAGTTTGGGGTAATGATATTAGGCTAGTTATGAAGGCCAAGTGTTTGTTTTTTTTTTTAATGGTTGAGCATGATTACTGTTTGAGGTGAAAAGTTCTGAATGCAAAGAGATTCAAAGGTGAGAAGTTGCAAGTGGGTAGAAAAAATATAGCTAAAAGATAGATATAACACTGGTTTTTAGTCCATTGGGCTATGGAGTCATAACAGGGCTTTAATTGAACAACAACATTAAGAGTGATCCAAGGGGAAAGTCATCTATATCACAAGATTTTTGAGATTAGAGTGATGGAATGGAAATGATAAAGTGTTGGAAGGATGGAAACTGATAATAATTTCACAAAGGATTTATAGTCAGTCCAAACAAGAAAAGCCTCTTAAGTAACTGTTTAAAACCAACCAAGTGCGGGGCTAACCATTGAATTCTTGGGAAAATTTGTATTAAAGCAACTTAATTGAAAAAAAATCCAGTAATCCACATAATTACCTTCAGAAAGTATGAAAACATATAAGAGAAATGAAGTGTAACCTAAGATCAGATAAGGTACTTTTAAACCTAGTCTGCTTTCAGTCAACACCAAGGGAAACTTTAAGAATCTGCTTTTGGAGAAAAACTAGGACCAGGGCACACCATATCTTCCATAGTCATCTTTAATAAGCACAATAAGGAAAATAACTTTCAAAAAAAATGTTTAAGGCAAACAGTAGGATGAGGGAACTCCAACATTCCTAACTGCTTAACTGTATTAAATCATTCTTAAATAAACAAATTTGAGGAAAACATTTAGATAAAGATTTTCAGTCAGAGAAGGTTACTGATATACAGTAGGTCCTAACTCTGTACATGTTGTTCTTATAAGAGAAAGTGAAAAATATGTCATACATAGAAGGAAAAACAATGACAAAGAAAGGGGCACTTCACCAGCAATATAGACCAGGATCCCAAGAAACAACTTGTTATTGATGTCAAACCAGTTACAGTCTTCAAGTCCAATGTTTCAATTCAGCAATCATCTTCACTATTTAGCCTAACTAATCTATCACAAGCAGAGCTCCAAGGGCCAGTGAACACTATTTACAATCATAAGTTTGAGCTCAAATGCATTTCAAAGTTCTGCGACCAACTCAACCAACAATTGCTCATCTTCTACAGAAGTATTTATAGAAGAATGAGGAGAAAATATCTGAGAAAAGATCTTTTAAGACAATAAATACAGATTCAAGAATTCTCGGCCTTTTGAGGGGCTCGATGGAGAAGTTTACAGGTGGATCACTGTATTAAATATTTTACAATAAATATCAAAGCTCGGTGGGAGCTTTATTTGACTTTGAGGTTCTGTGTAATGTTTGGAGTAACTCTGCAGATATTTCTGCATTGATTTCCTTGGATAAGTAACTCCCTGGCTGCACTGGAGGCGAATATCTTCATTTGATCAATAACTTCGGCCTCTGTGTTGAAAGGTTTGAGGCAATAGGTGGCTCTGTGGTAGTTGAGGAATCAATTCACCTCTAATATGGCGGTGGAGGTTTTCTGCTTAATGAACTTTTATGATTTCTTCCCTTAACTATGTTTTGAATCGGGGATTAGGCTTTTGATAAACATTCTTAGCCATAATCCCCGCAACAGTTGTCTTCAATCTTCTTTTCTGGCACATTCCCGGTCTTCTGTACTGATACTCTTTCACTGTGCTTGATCCATGTTTTTCTGCTAGTGTGTAGGGCTACACAGGGGTCGAAAGGCATCAATTCTTGAAGAAACATTGATGAAACATGTTCTTAAACACCCTGTGATTATTTTCTTTGGCAAACCGAAGGCGAGAGGATTGTCACCCTCTGCCTTCGAAATTTTCATAAAAAATGGCGAGAAAACCATTTAAGCTCTGCAAAACACAAACAAATATTAAAAAATCCTACATATAGAGGTTTACTGTTGCAAAAGGCATGTGGAGGAAGCGTGGCCGTTGGATGGCATCATCCAACAGTCAGGATTGATCGGGGGAAATCAAAAGGAAGGTGGAAGAATGGTTAAATCAGAGCCATCGATCCCGCAAAGATCGACGGTCGGGAATGGAAATGAGAAGTCAAATTGGAGAACGTCGACTGGGAAATCGTATCAGGGAGATGAAATCTGGACCGTCGATCTCGACGGCGGAAAATGATTCAATGCCGCATTGGGACCACGTTAAGAGTCGGGCATTTCCGGCGAATGATAGCCGTTGGATGAGCGATTTTAGATCGGACGGTCCACGGCGATATCGCTCGGTGTCCACGTCCGAACGTTAACACGCGATGGATAGTGGTTTTATGAATAGTGCCTAGGATGCGTGTCGGTCGATGAAGGGCATCACTGGCGATCGGAAGAAAACTGCCTTTGCCCAAAAACAATGCAATGAATACCACGCGGTTTTATGAACAGTGCTAGTGGAAAATGGGGACCACCGGGGGACGGGCTCCGCTCCGTCGATCTGCAGATCAGATCAATGGTGGAGATTAAACTGAAATTCAAACCGGCGAAAAAGTTATAAAATAATTAAAAACCTAAGAATTAAGATTAACCGAAGGTTTTATTCTTCGGGCGGAGAAATATCTTAAAGGCTTGGCGCCCGACTGCGGGGCCGAGGGTCATACGACCGGGGGTTAAAGAGGAGGGGGCTAATCACATATCGGAAGATTGGGTATGGAATTTTCAATCAACCCATTTTATTTATGCGATGTGATGGGCGCTGGGACTTTAGCTCTTGGTTTTTCTCAATGAAAGCATGAAATCTAGATTTTATAACAAAGGAGGCTAATCGCATCGGGTTCTAAAGTATAAAGGCTCATCGCATCGCAACTTCAGAATACGGCAAGACACGTGCACTTGGATATTTCCGATGCGATAAGTGCCCTTAGAGTTGGCGCTTGGTCCTAGGGTGTGGGCACATGATCGGAAGAGGTTAAAAACTTAGCCCAAAGGGGCTTAAGTTAAATACATATGAAAAAATGAGTTTTTGAATGATTTTCAATGTTTTTCAAAGGTTTAGAGGGTTCCGGTAAGGCGGAGTAGGAGTCTTTGAACCTTACCAAAAGGGTTTTGAAGGATGAGAAGGGGAAAATTATGAACATGAAGGTTTTTTCATGGGAAATGAAGGGGTTGAAAATAAGGTTAGTTTGGAAGCGGAAAAAAGAAAATAACATTTTGCAGTATTGTTTTTCCTTGGAAATCAGCAGGATTTCAGAGTCTTTTGAGATGTAAACAATAGTGTAGGATCTAGACAGAGGCATGAGGCCTTCAAGAGTCTTCAAGAGCCAACAATTTTTAGTAATGAAAATTGTTCCTTGAAGGCTCAAAACAGATTTTAGCCACCTTTTGGTATAATCAAATTTTACAGGTGGCTAACAGTGGCTCCACTTGGGGATGGTGCCTTTTTGAAGGCATCAAGAATTCAGACTTGGATTCTCTGGGAGGCTGACCTGTGCCACATCCATTGGCTGCTCTTCTTTCTGTGGATGATATTGCTCTGAAAATATATTAGCAGCCACACAAATAATGAAACTTTGTCAATACAAGCTTCTTCCTACCCAATCCTATTGATCTAACATTTTTTCTTCATTAGAGTGCACTTGGATTGGCAAACTCTTTTCACAACATTTTATTCTTTTTGAAACAGGAAATCTAATCTATTTCTACTCCTTGCTTCTCCATGGACTCAGATTAAACGGTTGAGCCCATATGTTTCTCTACCTAATCTTCCATTTGTTGGGATTAAACTGTCCACCAGATTTTTATTCTCTAAATTTTACAACAGAAATTTAAAAGCATTCAAGTCAGGATTGAACAATCTAACTTGATGCTGATCTATGGCATAAAAAAAGCTGCACACAGACATTTATTTTGCAGAAATTAAATCAAAATGGAAGGCTTAAGATCTGAAAGTTTAAAACACTTCCTTCACCTTTTTTCAGCTCTATTTTGACTTTGTTTTAGTTGTTCTTTCTTTTTCTCTGGTTTAGATTTTGAGTTAATTAGAACCAGATTTTTACATCTCTTGACTCAGAAAAATAAAACAGATTTGAGTCATCTCTCTTTCGGAAACTTAGGTTCAGATTTTGAATTTGTTTGAACCTCTAATTTCTATCCTAATCTATCTACTGATAAGCCAAGATTAAACAGTTTTGCAAATCGAATTCACTATCCTATCAGCAGAAAATTTAAAACTAATTGGTCAAGATTAGGCTGTTTGACTAACTAGAAGTGTGTGTTTTAGGAGTGGCATTTAAGCTTGCACACTTTTAGAAATTGTTTCTCTTTTTTGGTATGGGGCTATACCTTTCTTGTTTTCATAACTTTCCCTCTTTTCTTTCTTTTCATTGTTTTTGTATTTTTGATTTTCTAACTTTGAATGCAATGGTGGATGAAAAATTTATAATGGAAAAGATAAAAAAAGGCTTTAAAACATAGCATTGATCAAGAGAAGTAATGTTTAAGCATCCTGCCATTGACAGGACCCCCAAACAATTCTGCTCCATTCAACTCTTGTAAGGAAAATGCATTGTTACCAGCAGCTAAATGAATAGAGTAGGGGCCAAGCCATAAATTGTCAAATTTTCCATGCTTGCCCTTGTCTTCTCTTTTTGAGTCCCACTTTAAAACTTTGTCCCCAATATTAAAATTGCTGGCCTTTGTTCTTTTGTCAAAAATCTTTTTAATGCTGTCCTGTTTCTGCAATGCTTTGTTATAAACCTCCTCTTTGATTTGTTGAAGATGAATGGTCTGATTTATTCTTCTGATCATGTCATTTTCTTCAGTCTGCAACTCTTGAATTAACTTCATTACTGGTACACCAAGGCTATTTGGAAAAATTGCATCAGTACCATACACAAGCTGGAAGGGTGACATGCTAATAGATTTCTTCAAAGTTAATCTGTCAGCCCAAAGTGCATGAACTAGCTTTGTGTGCCAAGACTTTTTGTTGTCCTCCAACAGTTTCTTGATTATGTTCACCAAGCTTTTATTTGAGGATTCTGCAAGTCCATTACCTTGAGGATAATAGGCCGTGGAATGCCCCAATGTTATCTTATATCTATTACAGAACTCAACCATTTTATTTGATCTAAATGCTATTGCATTGTCAGTGATGATCTTGGTAGGACAAACAAATCTGGAGAGAATGTTAGTCTCCATAAATTTTATGATAATGGAATCATTGGCCTACCTACAGGGTATGGATTCTATCCACTTAGTGAAATAGTCTGTGGCAGTGAGAATCCATCTATGCTGGGCAGAAGATGGTGGATGGATTTCTCCTATAAAGTCAAGTCCCCACTGTTGAAAAGGAGCTTCAATAGTGATTGGATGTAGAGGTAGGGGTAGCAGTTTTCTTTTGCCTTCAAAAAGTTGGCATTTATGACAGGTTATGATCATTTTGTGCACATCATGGAAAAGGGTAGGCCAATAGAAACCAGCCCTCAAAATTTTGTTAGCTGTTGTCTTCCAGTATAAATTACCTCCACACTCTCCCTCATGGAACTCCTGCTTAACCTTCTCTGCATCAAACTCAGGCAAACATTTAAGCAATATACCACTTGAATTTTTCCAAAAAAGACACTTATCAATAATGCAATAGTTTACAGATTTTAACTTAAGGAATCTTGCCTTTGTCTTTGTCAAACTGGGAGGTGTATTCAAATTAAGCAAAACATAAATAATATCAGCATACCAAGGAGAATTCATGAAATGGTTTTCAACAATAGGAGTTGAGAATTCTTCTTGGTTATCTAAAGCATTAATCATATTAATATCAAGAACTTCACAATTTGATTCAGCCATTAATCTAGCTAGACCTTGGCCTTTGATGAGTTTAGTGGGTTTTATCTCTAAATCATATTCAAGAATAACTGCAATCCACTTACCTCTCTTACCATCTGACTCCTATGTTAGAATATCTTTAACAACTGAGTTTGGGACAAAGGAAATGGTGTGTGAGTGAAGGATGTACACTCTGAAGTCTTTCAAAGCTTTAACCAAAGCAAAAGCTTGCTTCTCCATAATGTTATACTTCAGAGGGGCATCCCTCAATGCCTTGCTAAAGAATGCAATAGGTTGCTCTTGTCCTCGTGGATTTTTCTGTAGAAGGACATCAGCTATGGTATGTTTTGATGCAAATGATAAAATATAAAAATCTTTTGAAAAATCAGGACTTATAAGAACCGGTGTTTTGGTTAATGCTTGTTTCACCAGTTCAAAGGATGTCTTTGCTTCCAAGGTCCATTTTACTCCTTGCTCCTTTTTTAACATGTTTGTGATATTTCTTAGGAGCTCAGCCAAGTTGGGGATGAACCTTCTTAAAAAGTTAATCTTTCCAATGAAATATTGCAACTCTTTGATGTTTCGAGGATGGGAGATTTGCAATACAGCCTCAATCCTCTTTGGATCTATCTTTATACCCTCCTCAGAAATAATGTGCCCAAGAAGTTTACCTTCTTGGAGACCAAATAGTGTCTTCTTAGGGTTTAAAGATATCCCAAACTTCCTGCATTTCTCGAAAACTTTTCTTAGGTGTTCTAAGTGTTCTTCATCTGTTTTTGAAAACACAGTAACACCATCAAGATAGATAATGATGAAGAAGCCCAGTTCTTCTGAGAATGCTATGTCCATGGCTCTTTGGAAAGTTGCTCCAGCATTCATTAAATCGAAAGGCATTTTCACATACATGAAAGTGCCCCATGGTGTAGTAAAGGTTGTCTTTAATTGATCAGCAGGGTGAACTAATATTTGATTGTACCCTGAATATCCATCCAACAAAGAAGTTCTTCTAGACCCTACCACCCTTTGTAAAATATGATCCATCTTGGGTAAAGGGTAGTTGTCTTTTAATGAAGCTTTGTTTAAGTCTCTGAAGTCTATACAAAGCCCGATCTCTCCAGTTTTCTTCCTAACTGACACCAGGTTAGACACCCACTCAAAATATCTAATAGGAACAATAATACCAGCATCGTACATTTTCATGATCTCCTTCTGAACCAAAGGTAGCTGAACAGGGTTTATTCTGCGCAGTTTCTGTTTGAATGGTTTTTGGTTTTATTTGAGAGGAATTTTGTGCTGTATTATTTCAGTGTCATAATATTTAAGATCTTCGTAACTCCATGCAAAAACATCAAAAAATTCTTGAAACAGCTCTATGTATTTGAGTTTAATGTGAGATGGTAAATTTTTAGACAGTTTAATCATTTTCGGTTTTACCTCATTGCCTATATTGCATTCCTCCACTTCAGTCTCTATAGGTTCCAGTTTAGGCTTTTTGGCCACATCATTAAAATCAAACAACTCTTCCAAAGGTGTTAGACCACTTGGCAAACTTTCTTCTTTAGAGTGCAAGGTTTCTAACTCTTTTGTTTCAGACCCTGCATTCATTTCTGATTTTTTTCAGGTTTTCTAGATAACAGGTTTATGTTGACAAGTTCAGGAGACGGTTCTTCTTTACTAAGAAAATTTTCTTCACTACAGTCTGTATCATAATCTGAGTCCAAACTGTTTAGTTCAAATTCATTTCTGAATTTCATGAAGTCTTCTATTTGTTTGTCATTGTCAAACACCTACCAATACTTCTCATTATCAGGCACAACTGGTCTAAATTTTATCTGAGTTGTACAGTCTTTGGTTTCAAATGGCGTTAAACATGTTCTAGCTGCAAAGGCTAAATTGTGGGTGGAAATATTTCTTTTCCTTGGGACAAAAATTAATTTGGATTCCTTGAAAGTTTTTAAAAGGTCTATGACATCATTTCGGTAGGCCCTAAGTCTGGGGTGGTTTGCATTATACTCCCCATTGACTTGCCCAATGACTAACTCTGAATCCCCATGTACATTGATTCTTCTGGCTCCTAACTTTTTCAATATATGTAAGCTTAAGAGGAGGGATTCATATTCTGCTATGTCATTGGAACACTGAAAGTTTAATTTACAGGAAATAGTTTCTGTATGGTTGTTTTCAGTGTTAGTAATCCAGACACCCGCACCATCATTGTTCTTAGTGCAAGACCTGTCGAAGTGCATACTCCATAGAGGAATAGTTTCAGTTTCATCCTGGTTAGTGTCCTCTTTAACTAAAGTGCTCAAAGGTTGTTGTGGAAACTCAACACTAAGTTGTATTGGTTTTGATTCCCCAATATTTTCATTTATTTGAGGGCTATTTTCTTGACTCTCCATGTTTAGGAGTAAAGGACACATAATTTGTAGTTCAAGCCCTGTGTTTGGTTTGCTAAGATTTTCAAATGAAGAAAACTGTTTTGAAACTTCTACGTTACCTTTCCCTTCCTCTCTATCCGTCATTAGATCAGACAAAGCCACTTGTTCATGAAGCGTTTCATCGTTAAACATGATAAAAGAATCTAGGCCTATATTTACAGAATATAGAGGAGAGTTTTGTGGTCGGTCTTGACTTGTAACTGTAACCTTCATGTGGGACTCCATGTAAAGTCTTCTGTTCTGATTGAGAACAGGGATAGTCGCATAGGTCATGTCCATTTGCATAGTCCCTTGTAACTTAGCCCCCCAAGATCTTGATAATAACATTCCATATTTGGGGGGAACATCAGCCACAATGATATCCATGACTAAACATTTGGCTGGAATTTGGGTTGAGTTAAAACAGAGGTCTTCGATTAATCCCAAACATTTTACCCTACTTGAGTCAAAGGAGTAAAGGTCTTTATAAGGTCTGGTAATTTCTAAACCAAGGCTCTCCATCACAACTCTAGGCATTAAATTATGAGAAGCCCCAGAATCATGCATAGCGTTGTGCAAAATTTTGTCATGAACGTTTAAACTCACGTAAAAGGGAGGAACAGGTCCCTCTTGATATCTACCTTCAATATTTAGACCAAAAATAAGCTCTGGTTGGTCATAATTAAGATTGAATATATCTCCATTTTCCTCTATGTTTAAAGCCTTCAAAATTTGGGTCCTATATACATGTTGGGCAGCTAACTCGGTGAGGGGGACAGAGATTTTAATCTTTGAAATTTCCTGCTCCAGGTTGAAAGGGATTTGACTCTTTGAAGAACTTGTTTCAGCCTTATTAGCTGTCATTCTATTAGCAATATCAACTTGCTGATTTGTTTTATTTATACTTGACACAATTGTTTTAACAGGAGTACTAGCTGAAGTGTTAGTACTACTAAGATTTGCACTCTGTTTTTTATTTTTTTGAATGCCTCTCTCTTTACCATTATCAGAATTTACAGTCACTATTTTATCCTTTTTTTAACCATTCTAGGCTTGGTTGTAGTGATGTTTTGTGAAGATTTTTTAGAGGTTTTGTTGTTGGGAGTTTGTTGACTAGTTTTACTTCTAAGGTCATATTCTCTTTGAGACTCTATGATGACATTTTCCATGTCTTGATAATAATTTTCATCATCATCTCTTTTGTCATCATAAGGTGTATAAAGACCTTGTTTTATATCATAATGAACTTTGAATTCATCATCCTCTACCCCAAACATGTTGATATCATCCTCCTCTGTTATTTCATCAGTTTCCTCAACCTCACTTACGTAGTTTTGATGAAAGGGAGGAGTGATCTGTTGATCATCTTCCCTAAGTCTGTTTGGAGGTTGGTTCCTTCTAAAATTCTGGTTTTGGTTCTGGTTTCTATTTTGAGGAGCAGCTTGATTTTGACTTGCTTGTGCTCTCTTAATTATGCTCATCTCTTTCATCATTTCTTCCATCATTCTTTCCATCTTTGAGTTGGAAGTAGAAGGTGTGTTTTCCTCTTTGAAAGAGACTTTCTTCTCGTTTCTCATTCTTGCTCTCTTCTCCATTAAGTTGACTTCCACAGAAAGAGCACTCCTTTGCATATCTTCAAGAGTTGCAAAATCTCTCTCTCTCAGCTGATAGGCCATCTCAAGGTCAAACCCTTCAGGAAAATTGTTTAAATCTGAGCCCTATGGAGGCTTCAATTCTGGGGAAAGCGCATTATACACACTGTTGAACCTAGTGCAATAAGCTTGCACACTTTCCCCAGGGTTCCCATGGAGGTTTTTGTAATCAGAAAGGACTTGGAGAGGATTCTTCTTTACTTCCCATTTGTTTAAGAATGTTTGATGGAAGGCTTGGAGATCATTGATACTATGGGGGGTTAAGCTTTTAAACCATTTTCTTGCTTCTCCCCCTAGACTCTGAGCAAATAGTCTAAGTTTGACAAAATCATCATCAATTTCATTTCTGTCAAAGTAGTCATTCATCTTATCCACATGTTGTGATGCAGTTGTAGCATTGCTAGCATCATATAATGGAATTTTGGACTGATAGTCCTGTGGAAGATTGAATAATGGTGCAGGAAGGACTAAGGGAGCATACCATGTAGCCATGGAAGGAGGTGGAGGTGGATTTACAAGAGGTGGATTAACAACAGGGAAAGTGGACTGACGTGGACTGGTTTGAACAGTGGATGTAGGGTGAGCAGAAGTGGATGGACTAGGAATAGACTACTGAGCTGATCCTGGATGAGAGACACCTAAGTTATAGAGGAAGTGTAAATCAGGTGGTGTTGTTTCTCTGTTACCAAGATGTTCACTTGTTTCTGAGGATGAAAGTGAAGAGTTAGAATCTATCTGAATTATATCATTAAATGACCTAGTTCTAAACGGGTTTACTAAGTCAGCTTGTGATTGTTGTAGAGTTGAAAGATTTTTAGGGACTGAGTTAGCTCTCAAGGGTGATCTGAAAACAGTTGATAATTTAATCCTAGGAGACTTCCAAAGGATACTTTCTGGGTCATCAAATATCTCAGGTGGATTAGGGTCAGGATGGGCTCTAGTGTGAATCTTTCTAGAAGCCACTATGCTATGTTTTTCAAACCCAAATAAACAAGAAAAGTTAAACCAGATATGACAATATTTAAGATGTTAACTAATCTGTTTGCACATATTTTAATCCTACAGTCCTCTAACTGAGTTTGAATGATATTATAATGATAAGGGTTCTTCCCAGTGAAGTCTTAAGGTCTGTTAAGGATTGTGGAGTCGCCAAGTGGAAGTTTTTAGCTTCTAAGGAGGTAAAAGGTTTTATGGTCCACCACCATGTTTATTGAATTCCAATCTAAAATATTTTTTGGTTTTTCTGAGTTATTTTTCAGTTTTGTGGTTCCTAAGAATATCCTATATCTGTATCACAACTTAGCTATGGTTATGAGACAAAGAAAGTCTACTCTTATGGCTAAGCCAGCTGATATTTCAAGGTTAGATAAAGTTGTATAAAAATCCCAGGGTTTACCTAGTTTGTCACTAATTCAAACAAGTTTCATCATGATTACCATTTCTTGGTGGTGCTTGAAATGGTTGCTTTTTACTCACAATGTTTTTGAAGGTTTCAAGGGAACCTAAGATGAAAATTCAACTCGATCCCCAGTGGAGTCGCCAAAAATGTTAGGAATCCGTAATCAGCAAGATTGGCAAAGTCCGATCACAGAAACAACATCGTTTCAACCACTTTGGGATTCTAGGATCTAGCCCTCCTGAATCCAAAGAGGGATCTCTCCAATAAGTGAAAAGATGGATTTGTCTTTGAATTTTGGGGTAATGATATTAGGCTAGTTATGAAGGCCAAGGGTTTGTTTTGTTTTTGGATGGTTGAGCATGATTACTATTTGAGGTGAAAAGTCCTGAATGCAAAGAGCTTCAAAGGTGAGAAGTAGAACAGCTATGGCTAAAAGATAGATATAACGCTGGTTTTTAGTCCATTGGGCTATGGAGTCATAACAGGGCTTTAATTGAACAACAACATCAAGAGTGATCCAAGGGGCAAGTCATCTATATCACAAGATTTTTGAGATTAGAGTGACGGAATGGAAACGATAAAGTGTTGGAAGGATGGAAACTGATAATAATTTCACAAAGGATTTATAGTCAGTCCAAACAAGAAAATCCTCTTAAGTAACTGTTTAAAACCAACCAAGTGCAGGGCTAACCATTGACTTCTTGGGAAAATTTGTATTAAAGCAACTTAATTGACAAACAATCCAGTAATCCACATAATTACCTTCAGAAAGTATGAAAACATATAAGAGAAACGAAGTGTAACCTAAGATCAGATAAGGTACTTTTAAACCTAGTTTGCTTTCAGTCAACACCAAGGGAAACTTTCAGAATATGCTTTTGGAGAAAAACTAGGACCAGGGCACACCATATCTTCCATAGTCATATTTAATAAGCACAATAAGGAAAATAACGTTCAAAAAAAATGTTTAAGGCAAACGTAGGACGAGGGAACTCCAACATTCCTAACTTCTTAACTGTATTAAATCATTCTTAAATAAACAAATTTGAGAAAAACATTTAGATAAAGATTTTCAGTCAGAGAAGGTTACTGATATACAATAGGTCCTAACTCTGTACATGCTATTCTTTATAAGAGAAAGTGAAAAATATGTCATACATAGAAGGAAAAACAATGACAAAGAAAGGGGCACTTCACCAACAATATAGACCAGGATCCCAAGAAACAGCTTGTTATTGATGTCAAACCAATTATAGTCTTCAAGTCCAATGTTTCAGTTCAACAATCATCTTCACTATTCAGCCTAACTAATCTATCACAAGCAGAGCTCCAAGGGCCAGTGAACACTATTTACAATCAGAAGTTTTAACTCAAATGTATTTCAAAGTTCTGCGACCAACTCAACCAACAATTGCTCATCTTCTACAGAAGCATTTATAGAAGAATGAGGAGAAAATATCTGAGAAAAGATCTTTTAAGACAATAAATACAGATTCAAGACTTCTCGGACTTTTGAGGGGCTCAATGGAGAAGTTTAAAGGTGGATCACTGTATTAACTGTTTTACAATAAATATCAAAGCTGGGTGGGAGCTTTATTTGACTTTGAGGCTCTGTGTAATGTTTGGAGTAACTCTGCAGATAATTCTGCATTGATTTCCTTGCATAAGTAACTCCTTGGCTACGCTGGAGGCAAATATCTTCATTTGATCAATAACTTCGGCCTCTGTGTTGAAAGGTTTGAGGCAACAGGTGGCTCTGTGGTAGCTGAGGAATCAATTCGCCTCTAATATGGCGGTGGAGGTTTTCTGCTTGATGAACTTTTATGATTTCTTCCCTTAACTATGTTTTGAATCGGGGATTAGGCTTTTGATAAACATTCTTAGCTGTAATCCCCGCAACAGCTGTCTTCAATCTTCTTTTCTGGCACATTCATGGTCTTCTGTACTGATACTCTTTCAGTGTGCTTGATCCATGTTTTTATGCTGGTGTGTAGGGCTGCACAGGGGTCGAAAGGCATCAATGCCTGAAGAAAAATTGATGAAACGTGTTCTTAAACACCCTGTGATGATTTTCTTTGGAAAATCGAATGCGAGAGGATCGTCACCCTCTGCCTTCAAAATTTTCTTCAAAAATGGCGAGAAAACCATTTAATCTCTACAAAACACAAAAAAAATATTAAAAAATCTTGCATATATAGGTTTACTGCTGCAGAAGGCATGTGGAGGAAGCGTGGCCATTGGATGGCATCATCCAATGGTCAGGATTGATCGAGGGAAATCAAAAGGAAGGCAGAAGAATGGTTAAATCAGATCCGTCGATCGCGCAAAGATCAACGGTCGATAATGGAAATGAGAATTCAAAGTGGAGAACGTCGACTGGGCGATCGTATCAGGGAGATGAAATCTAGATCGTCGATCTGCAGATCAGATCGACAATGGAAAATGATTTAATGCTGCACCGAGACCACGTTAAGAGTCGGGCATTTCCAGTGAATGATAGCCGTTGGATGAGTGATTTCAGATCGGACGGTCCACAACGATATCGCTCGACGTCCACGTCCGAACATTAACGCGCGATGGACAGTAGTTTTATGAACAGTGCCCAGGACGTGTGTCGGTCGATGAAGGGCATCGCTGGGGATCAGAAGAAAATCACCTTTGCCCAAAGGCAATGCGATGAATACCGCGCGGTTTTATGAACAGTGCTAGTGGAAAATGGGGACCACCAGGGGACGGGCTCTGCTCCGTCGATCTGCAGATCAGATCAACGGTGGAGATTAAACTGAAATTTAGACCGGCGGAAAAGTTATAAAATAATTAAAAACCCAAGAATTAAGATTAATTGAAGGTTTTATTCTTCGGGTGAAGAAATATCTTAAAGGCTTGGCGCCCGACTGCAGGGCCGAGGGTCATATGAAGGGTCATACGACCAAGTGTTAAAGAGGAGGGGGCTAATCGCATATCGGAAGATAGGGTATGGACTTTTCAATCAACCCATTTGATTTATGCGATGCGATGGGCGCTGGGACTTTAGCTCTTGGTTTTTCTCAATGAAAGCATGAAATATGGATTTTATAACAAAGGAGGCTGATCGCATCGGGTTCTAAAGTATAAAGGTTCATCGCATCGCAACTTCAGAATATGTAAAGACACGCGCACTTGGATATTTCTGATGCGATAAGTGCCCTTAGAGTTGGCGCTTGGTCCCAGGGTGTGGGCACATGATCGGAAGAGGTTAAAAACTTAGCCCAAAGGGGCTTAAATTAAATACATATGAAAAAATTATTTTTTGAATGATTTTCAATGTTTTTCAAAGGTTTAGAGGGTTCCGGTAAGGCGGAGTAGGAGTCTTTGAACCTTACCAAAAGGGTTTTGAAGGATGAGAAGGGGAAAATTATGAACATGAAGGTTTTTTCATGGGAAATGAAGGGGT
Organism: Pinus albicaulis; assembly: GCA_034641835.2. Classification (NCBI taxonomy): domain Eukaryota; kingdom Viridiplantae; phylum Streptophyta; class Pinopsida; order Pinales; family Pinaceae; genus Pinus; species Pinus albicaulis. The sequence continues at coordinate 15,356 of JAXQQM020080302.1, forward strand.
TGAAAATAAGGTTAGTTTGGAAGCGGAAAAAAGAAAATAACATTTTGCAGTATTGTTTTGCCTTGGAAATCAGCAGGATTTCAGAGTCTTTTGAGATGTAAACAACAGTGTAGGATCTGGACAGAGGCATGAGGCCTTCAAGAGTCTTCAAGAGCCAACAATTTTTAGTAATGAAAATTGTTCCTTGAAGGCTCAAAACAGATTTTAGCCACCTTTTGGTATAATCAAATTTTACAGGTGGCTAACACAACCTATCAACAAAATAGAGATGTACTTGTGATTCTTTTCAGGTACAGAAAAAGTTTCTCTTATAGAAACTATAGACATATTAGCACTTGGATCACTTCTTTCTCAATTTTTTTATTTTTCAAACTTACACCTTTCCTTACGCTTCCTTACTTTCTCAAATATATGTGTATATATAATAAGTACCATGATCAAGTTTCACTTTGTCAAACACTAATTGCCTCATTGGTTAATAAATTACAAATATTACATTATCAAGGATAATGTTGCTAGCACTTAAAGACTCAGCTTATCATCTTTGACTAGACCAAAAACCTTGTGCATACAAGTCATAACATCTCCAACAAAGAATTCCAAGGTAGCAACATTTTCCAAACTCCCAAGATGATAATGTGGCAATGTCCCCTAAATTGTGTACCTCGACTGCATGTGTAATACAACAAAAACTCCACCTCAATAGTTTCATCAATCCTCACAAGCTCAACAATTCCACACAAATGTTTTATTGTCATTTCTAACACTCCCCAACTTCCAGGAGAGTGGTTGAGATCAAAAAATCATAAGTGGGGTTGTTTGATCCTAGAGTGAGTCACAAATCGACCAAGCTTGTGAGAAAAGTTCAACAAAAAATTCATCAAGTATGGGCATGAAAATTCAATCATTGTATCAAAGGCGCAAAATAACAAAGAATCATCAACAGCAAATGTGAATTGCAATGGACAACTTTGTTGTGGATCAAAGTGGAAAACTAGAATTGTGACACAAACACAATAATATTCCTAGTCAAGTGGTTCTAGCATTACAACAAAGTGATCACACAGTCTCAAAGTTCAGTAATGTTAATACACTGCTGCATTAACCTTTGCTGCATGCACCAATTCCATATCAGTGTAGGCTCAATGGAGTGGGTGGAGAGCTCAACAAATTGTGTTTCACAAACTATCAACAACCAGTATAGATCAACTTCTTTTGTTTGTCTCTTCCTCTCTCCAAATTTTGTACAATTATGCAAATTAGATTATCTATACTTGGCCCTATGATTTTAAATAGGTTGGTTGTTGATATCAGTTTCATTTTGTTCATATCTTGTTGTATAGTGATATTTAATTAATGAAAATTGGGAGTTGAAACTATTGCCCAATTTGAAACAATGCTTTCAAATTCTCATCCTTAAGGATCTAATCATTACTTGAATATTAAATAATTTATGGTGCAATGATGTAAGATCAATGAGTAATAACGGTGAGGCTCGAAGGTTAACACTAACTGCAGACAATAAGAATATGGATAGCTCCTGTGTAGGCACCTGTTACATACCCACCTTTCTGCTACACAATTAAATTCTGCTAGATCATAGTTATCGTAAAAAAGCAAGAAAAAGGGGCCAATTTTTAGAAGCCAAATTTCTGGAACCATTGTTCTAGATGCATGGTTGTATAAATGATCAGGAGCTCAAGTCCAAGCCATGGAAAAAGGCTAAAAAATGAAAGTGTTAAAATTTGGTTGAAACCAATATGGTTGCATAGGTCTCGTCTTCCTGATTCTGGTGCCAGAAACGGTTCGAAAAACGGACACTGTATGAAGAAGTTATTGCACTTTTATTGGAGTGGGTCCAGCAGAGCACGGAGGGGCCAACTCTCCTCCCATGGAACCTCATCATATGACCAGTGTGGGAGCTTAATGTTAAGAGCGCTTAAAGAGCCTAATCTCAAGTTTAATATTTAATTAAGCTTCAGTTAAGTGGAGTTTAATATGGCGGAGATTTTGTAGGCGCTCCCAAATTTAGGCAGACTTCCACTTTTAGTGGAGTTAACTGGCAGTTGCCCCACATTTAGTGGAGGAAATTGGGGCAAAGTTGTTTTGGTCATAATTTTCTCATTACTCAACCTTTTGGAATGAATTTTTTTTTGATTTCATATTTTCTCAGCCTTTTCGACTCAATGGAGCAGGTTTCAGAGCCATTGGAGCTCAGTTTCAGCCTATTTAGCTTCGGAGAAGCTTTTTGAGCCACTAGGGCCATTTTGGGTTTTGAGTTTGGTTGAGTTGTGGTTATCAGTTTGAGGTGAACCAAAGCTCTATTTCAGATAATTTCGACCTTATGAAGCCATTGGAATAGGTTTCAGAGGCATTTTAGGACTTCTACAGCTCGAAAAGTTGCAGAGAAGTTCAAAGCACCAGCAGGACATTGATGAAGAGATCACTGTTTATGGTAATCTTTCACTGTTTAGTGAATTTGAAAAGGAATTCTTAGCTTTTTCCTGCCTTCTGAATCAGTTTATATATTCATATTTGTCTATTGAGACACTTATAATCTTGTATTGCATTTGAGAGCTTTTAATACAAGAGGACAAGCCCATTTTGGGAGGCTTGATCCAAGAGATGTAGCCCAAGAGTTGGGGTGAAATCCTATATCATATTGCTGTTGTGTTTTGATATTATATTGATTAATATGTTGCTGATATACATGTTAAGTTTCAGCAAAAAAAATAAACTT
>JAXQQM020068022.1:0-23986 GCA_034641835.2 Pinus albicaulis
TATATATATAATTAATATATATATATATATATAATATTATTAATATACAATTAATATATATATATATATATATATACCTGAACATCATATAACTTTGACATAGTTTCTATATTACTTGCGATTGTTTTGAAAGGTTGTTGGGTTATTTTGGGGTTAATTTTTTAGCAAAATCATCACTGAATGTTTGGTGACAAAAAATGTCTCATGACATTCCTCAAGGAGACCAAGTATACATGGGATCGACATCAGGGGGTTTTGAAGGATCGAAAATGTTATTTCCCTTGTAGAAATTGCAAGGGCTTGAAGCCAAGGAGACTTCTAATAAAAACAACTAAAAATCATCGTAGAAACTATGGACATGCTGAAGGCGAGTATGATATCATCCATTAGTAAGTTATTCATTATATGTCTTTGTATTTTAGATTGTTTTTGTAAATGTGTATATGTATATTGTATTTTAGATTTTATGTCTTTGTATTGTCTTTCTATTCTAAATGTTTTTTATATTCTTTTAGGAGGTATTTGACCTATGTTGTCATCTTGATGTGGAGAAATATTATTTGATTATCTTTGTTAGGGTTGATTAAGAGGTTGGGTCGAGTTAGGGGTTAATTACTCTGTGGGCTTAGGGATAAGTGGTTATTGTTTAAGGGTTTAGGGGTTTAAGGGCTTAGGGGAATGGGGTTAGGGTATTAGGTGGTTAATATATGTTTAGGGGGTTAATGGGGACCTCGAGGATTTCGAGATTAATGAGTTTTTACGGAGCATTATTAATAAGTTTGTAAAGTATATTATGGACATAATTTAAAAGATGGACATAGTGAATAAATTTTTATAGGAAATAAGAATTTATAATTATATAATATAGTGTAATAAAATTTTATAAAACAAAATAATAAAATATAAATATCATTAAAAAATTAATGAAATAAAAAATTTATTAAAAATAAAATCATTATAAAGAAAGATGATTGGATAAAGATAAAAGAAGTCCATTTTATTAATTTATGTAATATGATAATTAATAAAAAACGTTTTTTTATGACAAAAGATTAAATAAAAAATTTTACTTTATTTATTAAAAAGTTTAAATTCCACAATTTATTAAAATGTTATGTTCTTAACCACAATCTATTTCGCTAATAAAATAGACCCTGCCTTATTTTTTAAGGAAAATACTATGGGACAAAAGCCGTATATGTCTCATTAGTAAGTTATTCATTATATGTCTTTGTATTGTAGATTGTTTTCGTAAATTGTTATATGTATATTGTATTTTAGATTGTATGTCTTTGTATTGTAAATTGTATTGTAAATGTATTTTATAATCTTTTCAAAGGTATTTGACCTATGTTGTCATCTTGATGTGGAGAAATATTATTTGATTATTTTTGTTAAGGTCGATTAAGAGGTTAAGTCGAATTAGAGGTTAATTACTCTATGGGATTAGGGATAAGGGGTTATTGTTTAAGGGTTTAGGGGTTAGTGGTTAAGGGCTCAAGGATTAGGGGTTTAAGGGTTTAGGGGAATGGAGTTTAAGGGCTTATGGGAATGGGGTTAAGGCGTTAGGGGGTTAATGTATGTTTTGGGGGTTAATTAAGACCTAGAGGATTTCGAGGTTAATGGGTTTTTAAGGAGCATTATTAATAAGTTTGTAAAGTATACTATATATATAATTTAAAGATAGACATAGTGAATACATTTTTATACGAAAGAAGAAATAATTATCTAATATAGTGTAATAAATTTTATAAGACAAAATAATAAAATATAAATATCATTAAAAAAATTATCTAAATAAAAATTTGATTAAAAATAAAATTATTATAAAGAAAGATGATTGGATAAAGATAAAAGGAGTCCATTTTATTAATCTAGATAAGATGATAATTAATAAAAAACAATTTGTTATGAAAAATATTATATAAAAAAAATTACTTTATTTATTAAAAAAATTAAATTTATAAACCACAATTTATTAAAATGTTATGTTCCTAACTACAATCTATTTAGCTCATAAAAGAGATTTTGTCTCATTTTCAAAGGGAAAAAGCATGGGGCAGGAACCTTGCACTTGGTGTTTCAAAATGTTTTAGGTGACAATGAACCTTTTAACCTCAAGTGATATAGAGTGAACAATTCTCTATATAAAGTCTCTTTTTGTGATAAGTAAAGGGTATCATTTGTTGTAAATTGTGAGAAAACTTGACATAATATCAAACCTATAATAGTTCTAGGAAAATGGTAGATTAATGAAATGTTTGATAAATCATTAATGATTATTTTTTCCAAAATGATCTAACTTATTATTAGTCATCAAAGGTAGAATATTCCATTTAAATGCCCTTTGAAGTAGGTACAATGTTTTAATTCTATAACATCCACTAACTACTAAGTACAAATGAGTGAGTTTTTGACATTTTGGTCAAATCAAATAAGTAGTCAAAAAGAAAGAATACCCCATTTTGTGTAGAAAGAGAGTTATTTAACATCGTGCCTTGGTTAAAAATGGTTCCTTATAAAAAAATGTATTTAATGGGTAAAGAAAAAAGGTTTCTTATCTAATTTTCTTACATAAGTTATTGATTTCAAAGTTTATAAGTGAAAAGATATGATGAAAACTTTGAGTACATTTGTATATGTGATCGAATGAAAAGGGTTTGATGATTCTCAAGTGATTGTTCCTAAATTTTTTCAACATAATCTTAAACATCTTACTAAATTGCTCAAGCTTTATGATCACAAGTTTTTTGCATGTGAATAATGCTTTCACATCTAATGCACCCCTTCCTTTAATTTTCTAATGACGATGACATGTTGTAATTACCTCAAACGTTTATGAATGTTTTAATGTGTAATTAGGAGGCTAAGTGTGGAGGGAAAATGGCACAAAAAAAACCATCCCCTTCTCAGCGGTAGAAACATAGTTATCGCAACCCCCTTAGGTGCCTCACGTGACCTCGCCTGTCCCAAAGGCATTGTTGCGGAGCAAGTATTGATATAGATTTTGTTAAGCGCACTAGGAACAATAACCCAAGTGAGAAACCAATAAAAACAACCAACATTAAAATTTTTCATTTATGAATAACATTGAAATATTTTTTTATTAGTATTTTTTTAAAACCATAAATCAACAATATATTAAGTACGGAATAAATTACACATATTCTTCATTTTGACAAAATTACATATCTTCTTCATCTTCTTCATTTTAAGACCGAATAAATTACAGATCTTCTTCATTGACCGAATGAATTAGACATCTTATTCATTTTACAAGTTTCATTTTGCCTTGTAAGTCGGCTCATGGCTAACTATGAAAGACGGCTCATTTTGACTTGTAAGCGGCTCATGACTAACTATGAAAGGCGGCTTATGACTAACTATGAAGAAGGCTAACCAAGGTCTATAAACCCAGAAGGCGGAGCAAAAATATCAGAAAAACCATTCAAGAGCTTCACCAAGAGAAATTGTACCCAACGCCCAATTGACATTTTTGTAGAGTATAGATATCAGAAAAGCCATTCAATAGCTTCACCAAGGGCAGGCAACTGGACTATAAATGCTGTAAAAATGATTAAGAAAATCATTGATGAAATTCCCGGTGTAATTCGGATCTACAACGATGGCTCAATCGAGCGTCCCCTAAATATTTGGAATACACCAGTGAGTGCTTCTGAGGCCTTTGTAAATGGAGTGGCAACCAATGATTTGGAGATCAATCCTCATACGGGCATCTGGGCTCGCATTTATTTGCCTGAAACCTCGCCGGATAGGAGCCAAGTGGAGAAATATCCCATTCTGCTTCATTTCCATGGTGCGGGATTTTGTGCAGGAAGTGCAGATAAGAGATATTCATACTTAATTCTCTCTCAGCTTCTGAAGCAGTGCAGGGTGATGTGTGCTTCTGTAAATTACAGGCTAGCACCAGAACATCGTCTTCCTGCAGCATGTGAAGACACGATGGAATCTGTTGTTTGGCTTTGCCGTCTAGCGCGCAGGGACTGCGATGATCCGTGGCTGAGTTCCCATGGAGATTTCACGCGGTGTATTCTGATGGGAGAATGTGCAGGAGGGAACCTAGTGCACGAGGTGGCCATTCATGCAGCAGCTGTGGAACAATTACACCCCGTTGGGCTCTGCGGTGGCATTCTGATAAATCCGGCATTTGTGAAAGAGCAGAGCACGATCTGATCCGTGACACGCAGTTTGAGTATTGCGAAGCCATGAAGATTGCGGAGAATAGCTGCCTCTCTGCTGTCCAATTTCAAATTTCAAATTGTTGTTTGGGCGGGTTTTTTAATACACATTTGGAAAATTCAAATGACGCGCCCATAATTCAAATCGCGCCTCTTTAAGTTGCACCAACTGTGAATTTAATGACACACCCCTAATTACATTAACTGCGATATGATAGGTGGCGATGGGGACTGGATGGCATCGGATGCGGTGCGGCGAGCCTTATTTGAGTGCCATAGGCCCATTAATGCGGCCCCGAGCGGGCGTGCACGTTGGATTAAGCCTGCGATCATGCGTGCGTGAGGATCCATTTGCACGGGCGCGTGTAAACTATGTGACAATAAACTCATCATCGATATATCTCTGTTTGTAGTCATAAGGATCGATGATCTGACACCAGTGAAGGAGTCTCGATTGACGGAGTAGCATAGATTTTCCAAATGACCAGGAGTTTTAGAGACCGCTTAGACTCGAAGTAGACTACTCTAAAAATTCAATATTACTTAGTTGGATTGGATATGGTGACGCGACGCTTCCCTCGGCTGTGCATGTGTCGTCTTTCACGTCAACATCCACTTCACTGTTATTTAACTATAATTGTTTTCATGCAAATAATATATTCTGTTATAATATATTTTTGGTACTGCCCATTTCTTTTCAATTTTAAATTATTATTTAAAGGCAGAAAAATAATAATATCTCGGGGTAGCGAGGGTGAGAGATTGAGTACATTGAATACATTTATTTACAGTACATTGAAGGCAGTTTTGCCATTTTAAATGAATTTAAATTTATTTAAAATAATAAATTTCTTTCATAATATCAATAAGATTTAATTGTTTTTAATGAAAACAACTAATAGTCGGTCAACTAAAAAAATGCTTATGGTTATAATTTAAAATAGATTTTCAATTCATAAAATTGATAATTAAAAATATATTTATTTATTTGATATTTATTTATGTAAATAAGATTTGGAGTGTGTTCTAAAATTATTTCTGGTTAGCTAAAAGTTTTTTTTCTTTGACTTAAGTACTTAGAGTGAAATCCTATCCCTTTAAGAACGATGAGGAGTTATTTCAACTGGCGTGGTTTTCTTTAAATAATTGGGTCACCTATCTTTGGGCATTTTGGTTGCCGAGCTGTCTAATCATATGCCAATTTATCTTACTTGGCATTCTGCAAAGCATCGCCACAACATCCCTTTTAAATTTAATATGGAGCGCAAATTTGAATGGTCTTTCATCATTATTCTTGTTGAAATGTGGTTTCCTCTACTGGAGCTATCATATGGATCATGGGCTGCATAATATCAATTAAATATGTCGTTCGATTAATGTGAAACCAGCCCCGGCCTCTTTGGTGTGAGAGAGGTCTGTCTTCGGCAAGGGTGCGTGCTATCTCCCCTAATTTTATTCTAGTATGGATGGTTTTGCCTGATCAATATGGCGCGACAAGTAAGTGGATATATATCTAGCTATCCATTCTCTAAAAATACTGTAAGTGTTACCACTCTATCTTTGTTGTTGAGTTGTACATTGGGAGAATCTTAAGGAACCATTGGTTTTATATGCATTATCTGCTCATAAGGTTCTCTGCAGCTTCTAGTCTTTGTATCAACAAAGGGAAATTCTTTATCATCCATGGAGATGGGGATGAGCAAGAAATTTCCTTTATTGCTGATTTTCTTGGAGTCACAAAAAAGAAGGCATATGAAGGTTTTACCTACCTTGGCTATAGGCTAAAACCTAATGGTTACAGGAATTCGGATTGGTCTTGGCTTGTGGATAAATTCAGGCGTAAAATCCACAATTGGAAGCATAAATGGATTTCTCTGGGTGGTAGATACATCCTTATACAGGCCGTGCTTTCTCAAATCATGGTGTATTGGGGGCACCTATTCTACATCCCTCAAGGCATTGTGTCTCAAATTAATTCGCTGATCTCCCGGTTCTTATGGGAAGGTAATGGTATCAACAAGAAATTCCACTTGTGTCGCTTAGATATTATTACATGCCCGAAGCGCCTGGGGGGATGGGGTTTGATAAACGTGAGGGCTTTCAATAAGGCCCTCCTTCTCAAATCCCTTTGGAGGGCGATACACTGTCAGGGCATATGGGCAAAAGTCATTGCTTCTAAATACCTGCCGCGAGACCCCCTCAGATTCATTTATTGTAAACAGGACATTTCTCCCAGCTGTAAATCAGCGATATGGAATAGTTTCTTGAAGGTTCGAAATATATTGGCCGGAGGTATTATATGGGCTTTCAGTGATGGTCGGAATATTTTAATTCATGGGGATAAAATCTGTGGTATGGATCATATTCCTTCCCTCAGTTGCAGCACGATACATGCCTTCTCATCAAGGGGTCTTTTCTACTTGTCTTAGGTTATATCTCATTGGCAACTCAATGCTCCCATTTTTAAGATAGCTGAACAATTAAACCTACAGGGACCCACTGCGCTTGAATGGAACGATCTCCGGGTTGTTTACCAAAAGGCTGGGCTTGCCTACAATAGGGATGGTGATGTTTTAATTTGGGTCGGAAAGACTACGAAAGGCACACTGATCATTAAAAATACATATAACGACATCCACGGTGCTGAGATTATTGACCACATCCAGTTTGGGTTTGAGATCTTTTGGAGAAGGAAAATCCCAACCAAAATCTTACTTTTTTGATGGCTGGTTTGGAGAAGTAAAATTCTGTCTTGGGAGGGCCTTATGAAGCGGGGTGTATAGGGACCTAGCAGATGTGTGTTCTGCCTTAACGATTTTGAATCAACCATTCCCCTATTTTTCTCTTGTCCTGTTATTAGATCCCTATGGGCGCTATTCAGCAAGCCCATCCTGAAGGATGATTGGGTTCCCTCTGACTTCCTTGAGTCGGCACACAGATGGGACAGGGTGCCTGGGCGTTTTCAGTCATTACCTTTCTTCCTCATATGGGAAGTTTTGAAATCCAGGAACAAACACATTTTTGAAGGAACTCCAATCAACATGCAGCAGATCTTCTGTTCCATCATGTTCTGGATCAACGATCAGAAGCAGGTTTCTCCACCCATTCGGGATGAATCTAGAAGGATTCGTCCTCACCTGATTTCACTGCCTGCTATGTTTTTTGATGGTGCTTGTCAAGAGGGCGTCATGGGCTGTGGGGCGTGGCTGAAAATTTCGAAATCCAAGAGGTTCCAGGTCTGCTGGAATGGGGGCCATGGATCCAACAATCTAGCTGAACTTCTGGCCCTGTGGTGTGGGTTACTTATTACTTTCTTTTTGAGACTTCATCTGATTTTTATCTTTGGTGACTCAAAGCTAATCATCGACTTCTTTATGGGCCATTCCACTATCTCATCCTTTTCAACCAATGGCTGGTACATGAGGGCTGCATATTTATGGAGAAAATTGGGATTGCCTCCTCTCAAGCACATTCATAGGGAGAATAATACCAGAGCTGATCACTTATCCAAGAAGGGGTTGAGCATGGAATATGGTATGCTGAAGGTTGAACAGGTCATAAACAATTGTTTGGTTTGGCAAAAGGATTTTTTGGTTCCCTAACTGTGGCTTTGGGGAGGTCGTGGGTCTCGGTATCAATTTTTGTTTTGTTTTGTTTCGACTCATACTGCTTATATGGTTTCCTGCATAGCAATGCCTTTCAATTTTTTTTTGTCTCTCCTTTTTGTCAAGAGAGCTGGGATGCCTTAATATGTTCTCATATTTGATCTATCCTGAAAGTCTTTGGGATATCATGACTACTCTCTCTAGCTAGTGCGGGTGATGGATTTTGTATTGTTTGGCCTCCTCTCTTCATGAACTTGGTCAAGCGAGCCTGTTGTATTGGTCACTTCCAAGAGAGCCTGTACCCGTTCTTATCATCAACGATCCTACCCCTCACCAGGGGAGCCTGTCTTACATGAATTTTAACAAGATAAAGAACTCCTTTCGGCTTCAACAATGAAGAGTTTGTACCTAATTTAGATCATCTATCTTCTGATGGTGCGCTTTTATATAAACCTGCCCATCCTGCTCGTCAAGTTTTCTAATGTGCCATATTGACTATCTAGGCTTTGTATTTGAAACAAGGGGCTGATATATCTTTTTCCAGTATCCTTGGGATGGCAATTTGGTCTTTTGAATATATTGCCTATAAGACGATGTACTGTTTTATATTTCTATATAATTCAGCTGTTTTTTTTCTTCTGAAAAAAAAGATAAATAAGCACACATCATAGTTATCAAATTCTAATTTGAATTCGGATTCGGAGTCGAATAAACATAATTAGATAACGGAAAAATTGAGAAATATACCTCTTCTGAGTGATTTAAATATTATTTTTCTAATATTTTAAAATATTAACATGAATAATTATATTAATATTTGGAGTGTCTTAAAAAATTATTGCAGTTGCTTCAAAAGTTTTTCTTTGACTTAAGTACTTAGAGTGAAATCCTATCCCTTTAAGAATGATGAGGAGTTATTCCAGAGTGGCGTGGTTTTCCTTAAATAATTGGGTCACCTATCTTTGGGCATTTTGGACAGGCCAAATTTTGTCTAATCATATGCCGTTTATCTTACTTGGCATTATAGCATGTACATAACATCCAATTTAAATTTAATAGGGAGCATAGCTACGGGGATGTCTTATGATCGGCTGGTGAGGGATAATTGGAAGGATGAATCTTCTATCATGGCCCTGGGAGGTTGGGTGGGCTTCCATTCGAAGCTTCAAAAGATAAAAAGTCTCACCAAAGCATGGGAAATAGAAAAAAAGCGGGCTCTCAGAGAAGAATTATCTAATATAAACGCAGAGCTGGAAGTTTTACAAGAGGGACTCTCGTCTCAAGCCCCAAATTCTAAGACTTACAACAAATTGGAGCAGGCTACGGGCAAAGGCCAGAAGTTAAGGCTTGGAAGAACTACTTGTGGAAAATAACTCAAAAGTAGAATTAATTGGTTGCGGGAGGCGATTTAAATACTAGAATTCTTCCATCGTCAGTAATGAAAGAAGGAATAACTGGTACCATATGGGCTATCAAAAAGCAAGATGGGGAGATCATATATGACGAAGACGACATTTGGAAAGAGGCCTTCGCTCATTTCTCTGAGCTATACCGTGCAGATAAGGCAATAGATCATGATAGTCAGATGTGGATATTGCAATACATCAAACATAGGGTCGATGTAAAAGACTTGAGAAGCATTGATGTTGTTATTACAAAAGATGAAGTGTCTACCACCATCAAGTCTTTCGCCCAAGAAAAATGCCCGGGCCCGAATGGGTGGCCGGCTGAATTCTTCAAGCATTTCTTGGATATCATGATCGATGAACTGACAACAATAGTGGAATAGGGGCGGATTTTGGGTTATGTCCCCTCTAATATGAATTCAACCTTCATTGCCTTGAAACCAAAGGTATCAGATCCCTTGCTATTCTCTGATTACCGGCCCATTACGCTATGCAACCGGATATATAAAATAACCTCTAAAATTATCGCCAACAGAATTAAAGATTTTCTGGAAAGGATTATTGCTCAGGAACAATATGGCTTTTTGCAGGGGAGATCTATTCATGATGCTATCGCCATTGCTCAAGAAGCTTTGCATTCAATGCATACAGGTAAAAAGGAGGGCATTATTATGAAAATTGATTTGCTTAAAGCATATGATTGGGCTGAATGGTCTTTCATCCGACTGTTACTGTTGAAATGTGGTTTCTCTACTGGAGCTATCATATGGATCATGGGCTGCATAATATCAATTAAATATGTCGTTCTGATTAATGGCAAACCAACTGACTTATTTGGTGCTGAGAGAGGTCTTCGGCAAGGGTGCATGCTATCTCCCCTAATTTTTATTCTAATTATGGACGGTTTCAGCTGCCTGATCAATATGGCGCGACAAGCTGGATATATATCTGGCTATCCATTCTCTAAATCTGTAAGTGTTACCCACTCTATCTTTGTTGATGATTTGCTTCTGTTCGGGACAATCTTAAGGAACCATTGGTTTTATATGCATTATCTGCTCATAAGGTTCTCTGCAGCTTCTGGTCTTTGTATCAACAAAGGAAAATCCTTTATCATCCATGGAGATGGGGATGAGGAAGAAATTTCCTTTATTGCTGATTTTCTTGGAGTCACAAAAAATAAGGAATTTGAAGGTTTTACCTACCTTAGCTATAGGCTAAAACCTAATGGTTACACGAATTTGGATTGGTCTTGGCTTGTGGATAAGTTCAGGCGTAAAATCCACAATTGGAAGCATAAATGGATTTCTCTGGGTGGTAGATACATACTTATACAGGCCGTTCTTTCTCAAATCATGGTGTATTGGGGGCACCTATTCTACATCCCTCAAGGCATTGTGTCTCAAATTAATTCGCTGATCTCCCGGTTCTTATGGGAAGGTAATGGTATCAACAAGAAATTCCACCTGTGTCGCTTAGATATTATTACATGCCCGAAGCGCCTGGGGGGATGGGGTTTGATAAATGTGAGGGCTTTCAATAAGGCCCTCCTTCTCAAATCCCTTTGGAGGGCGATACACTGTCAGGGCATATGGGAAAAAGTCATTGCTTCTAAATACCTGCTGCGAGACCCCCTCAAATTCATTTATTGTAAACAGGACATTTCTCCCAGCTGTAAATCAACGATATGGAATAGTTTCTTGAAGGTTTGAAATATATTGGCCGGAGGTATTATATGGGCTTTCGATGATGGTTAGAATATTTTAATTCATGGGGATAAAATCTGTGGTATGGATCATATTCCTTCCCTCAGCTGCAGCACGGTACAGGCCTTCTCATCGAGGGGTCTTTTCTACTTGTCTCAGGTTATATCTCATTGGAAACTCAATGCTCCCATTTTTAAGATGGTTGAACAATTAAACCTACAGTGACCCGCTGCGCTTGAATGGAACGATCTCCGGGTTGTTTACCAAAAGGCTGGGCTTGCCTACAATATGGATGGTGATGTTTTAATTTGGGCCGGAAAGACTAAGGAAGGCACACCGGTCGTTAAAAATACATATAACGACATCTACGGTGCTGAGATTATTGACCACATCCAGTTTGGGTTTGAGACCTTTTGGAGAAGGAAAATCCCAACCAAAATCTTACTTTTTTGTTGACTGGTTTGGAGAAGTAAAATTCTATCTTGGGAGGGCCTTATGAAGCAGGGTGTACAGGGACCCAATAGATGTGTGTTCTGCCTTAACGATTTCGAATCAACCATTCACCTATTTTTCTCTTTTCCTGCTATTAGATCCCTATGGGCGCTATTCAGCAAGCCCATCCTGAAGGACGATTGGGTTCCCTCTGACTTCCTTGAGTCGGCACACAGATGGGACAGGGTGCTTGGGCGTTTTCAGTCATTACCTTTCTTCCTCATATGGGAAGTTTGGAAATCTAGGAACAAACACATTTTTGAAGGAACTCCAATCAACATGCAGCAGATCTTCTGTTCCATCATGTTCTGGATCAACGATTGGAAACAGGTTTCTCCACCCATTCGAGATGAATCTAGAAGGATTCGTCCTCACCTGATTTCACTGCCTGCTATGTTTTTTGATGGTGCTTGTCAAGAGGGCATCATGGGCTGTGGGGCGTGGCTGAAAATTTCGGAATCTGAAAGGTTCCAGGTCTGCTGGAATGAGGGCCATGGATCCAACAATCTGGCTGAACTTCTGGCCCTGTGGTGTGGGTTACTTATTGCTTTCATTTTGAGACTTCATCCAATTTTTATCTTTGGTGACTCAAAGCTAATCATCGACTTCTTTATGGGCCATTCCACTTTCTCATCCTTTTCAACCAATGGCTGGTACATGAGGGCTGCATATTTATGGAGAAAATTGGGATCGCCTCCTCTCAAGCACATTCATAGGGAGAATAATACCAGAGCTGATCACTTATCCAAGAAGGGGTTGAGCATGGAATATGGTATGCTGAAGGTTGAACAGGTCATAAACAACTGTTTGGTTTGGAAAAAGGTTTTTTCGGTTCCCTAACTGGCTTTGGGGAGGCCGTGGGTCTCGATATCAAATTTTTTTGGTTTTTTTTAAGCTCATACTGCTTATATGGTTTCTTGCATACCAATGCCTTTCACTTTTTTTTTGTCTCTCCTTTTTGTCAATTGAGCCAGGATGCAGCCTTAATATGTTCTCATATTTTATCTATCTGGAAAGTCTTTGGGATATCATGACTACTTTCTCTAGCTAGTGCGGCTGATGGATTTTGTATTGTTTGGCCTCCTCTCTTCATGAACTTGATCAAGCGAGCCTGCTGTATCGGTCACTTTCAAGCGAGCCTGTACCTGTTCTTATCATCAACGATCCTACCCCTCACCAGGCGAGCCTGTCTTACATGAATTTTAACAAGATAAAGCACTCCTTTTGGCTTCAACAATGAAGAGTTTGTACCTGATTTAGTTCATCTATCTTCTGATGGTGCGCTTTTATATAAACCTACCCATCCTGCTCGTCAGGTTTTCTAATGTGCCATGTTGACTATCTAGGCTCTGTATTTGAAACAAGGGGCTGATATATCTTTTTCCAGCATCCTTAGGATTGAAATTTGGTCTTTTGAATATACTGTCTATAAGACGATGTACTGTTTTATATTTATATATAATTCAGTTGTTTTTTTCTTCTGAAAAAAAAAGATAAATAAGCCTGCATCATAGTTATCAAATTCTAATTTGAATTCGGATTCAAATTCGAATACGAAAATAATTCAATAACGGAAAAAATTCGGAAATATACCTCTTACAGTGATTTAAATATTATTTTTCTAATATTTTAAAATATTAACATGAATAATTATATTAAAATCCCCATAAACTCTTTTACAATTTTAAAATATTAACATGGATAATTATAATATTGAAATCTCCATATAATAACTATAATATTAAACTTTATAATTTTACATTTACTCAAAATAAATTCAAATAAATTTTAATCTTATTTTATGTAACAAACCCCATTGCCTATTCTATATATATATATATATAAAAGTTGTATTTTACCTATTTCATTAAAAACCTGTTAAATAATTTCTTGTTGCATTAAAAAAAATCAAACAATGTTATCCGTAACTTATTCCAATAAAAATTTATAACCAATTTTACTATAATTCTTTAACCAAATATTATTGTACATCAAGTTATCCGGTAACAATATGCCATTTCCTTAATCCTTATCAGGGGTTTCAAGAGAGTAAATCGGAAGGTCGAGAAGGTATAGCCATGTAACTATAGTTAAATTCAATTCAAAAGTTGTACCAAAATAAAATTAATAAAAAAATTGTATTGATGTGATGAGTTTTTCAAGAAAAAGTCATTATCATTGAAGAACTAATGCATTTGCTCTTTGTACTTAAATAACTTAAAATAAAATATAAATATAAATTTATAAATTATTAATTATGTTATATGTTATTAATTAAAATTTATATTATTTAAATTGTATAATAACATGTAATTAATATACTATATAAAAATAATATCATATAATATAATATAATAAATGTATAGGGATATGCATTGTTTCTTTCAAGAGATATGAAATGACTAATATATTTTTATTCAAAAAGTGTGAAATGACATTTATTATGAGTACTTTACTTTGATTTTAAAAGTACTTAGAGCACCACCATGTTTAATCATGAGTTTTTATCCACTATTGAGAATGTGACAAGTAAGTACCTTTAACTCAAAAAAAAATGCCACCTCAACCATTAGAGATGATATCATCCCCTAAAATGTGATTGGTTCTCATAAAGTGAATTTTGATTGTACATTTTCCTTAGGAGGCCCATTTTAGACCTCAAAATTTCCCTAATGTGTATCGAATTTCAAATTTACGTATTGATTGGCGAATCGTATCGAACCATTGAACTTTCAAATTTTTCCCGACAGTACGACCGAATTTGATAACTATGGCTTGTATTAGGGGATAGTAACTAGAGATAGTTATCTTCAAGTTTAACAACTAAATTATGATAAGTTTTCCTACTTTGTAAAAAAAATAAAAATCTATTTATGCAAATAAAAACCCATAAGTATTATTTTCCAAGTAAAATGAGATTAAGAGTAGACACAAGTTACAACAAACAGAAATATGAGATTAACTTTTATTTTTTTTTTAACTATGAGGGGTTTCCCTAGTGTGATGATTGACACTACGTGATTCATTTCAATAGTTTCAATCCCACTTATTCATCCTTGTGACTATTACCTATACAATGAGTGCTAAATCGACTATTCAAAAAATCATGAGAAATTAGTCAGTTACTACTACCATTCGTGAAAATGGTCATAGATTAATAATTTACTTAAAGCAATTAAATCTCAAAATATATATCTAATTTAATTTTATTTTCAAAATTTCAATATTAATATCATCATCATATCTATCTGAGTAGATGTAAGAATGAAAAATAAAGACTAAAAAATCAATCAGTGCCATTCCTTTTCTCCGTTGTCCTATATAATAATTAATTCATTTTAAAGAGTATATATATAACTTAATCAATTGCAAGAATAAAACACACACTTCTTCCCAACGGATGGTATAAACAATATTGGGAAAGGCCAAAGAAATAGCCTTTTACATTATTTTCGAACAATGTTAAATAAATAGTGTGGACAATGGTGTTATTATTATTTTTGAACAACGTGAAATAAATAGTGTGAACGATGGTGTTGTGAGAAAAAACAGTTTTTTCAAAAATGGCACTTGGTGTACTCTTGAGTAAATTCAGAGGAATGAAATGTTCAATATACAATGGCCTTCTAGAAAAAGCATGTTTGAAAACAAGTTACTTTTAATACATCATTCGTCCGTAGTATATACCAATTAGCTATTTGAATTATTCTGTGGAGGACTTTGACTTGTGATTTTTGTTATAAGTTATTTAAAGGAATGAAATCTTCCTTATTTAGGTTGAAATAGAACAAATATTAATATGTTGAAATATTGAAAATTCCAAGCAAACAGTGGAGAGAATGACGCTCTCCTCTAAACACAGAGAAGTTTAAAACAAAAATTTAATTGCAGACAGAGATGTCATGAAAATGCTTTCTTCTATTTCATTAACAGAACTAAAAAAAAATTGTTACAAATTTCTTCCTCAACGCAGAGGGATTCACAAAATAAGATAACGAGACTGCTACAGACGTAGTGCTCCACAAAACAACTCTATGTCTTTCAAAGAACGCACTAACAGTGCTCTCGGTTCTTCTTACTGTGCTTTCTTCTTGCCTGCGGGCTCACACAGCGGTCACAAAAAAACAATACAATACATTTTTTTTAATGCACGCGGGCCTTTTCCCTTTATATATGGCGCGACGGAAAAAATTACATATAAAACATAAACAAATAAATAAAACCAAAATACAAAGGAAAACCTTTGCAAAACATAAAACTTTGATACTGGCGCGACGTACGAGTGGGGACCACGTCGCAGTCGACCATTCTGCGATTTGCGACATTTGCAACATGCGATGGTGCGACGAGCGCACATCGCAATATTAACATTTGCGATAACACATATGGAATGGGCGGAACAATCAATGAAAATGTGATTGTGAGATCTTGCGATGGCGCAACGATCGCACATCGCAATAAACAAACTTGCGATAGCGGAGGGCGATTACAATTCTGAAATATGCGATATGCGATTGTGTGATGGCGCACATCTCACATCGCAGATTCCACATCAACAAGACACTTGAGGTCTCAAACTTGAAAAAACTGCGATCTGCGCTTTGCGCTCTGGCGCTTAAGTGGTAGGGACCACTTGTCTGGCCTCTCATAAAAGACTTCCACTTGTTTAATTCAATTTCTCTTCAATTTGGTTGTTGAGGGATTTTACGCCCGACTTGACTGTTTTAATTAAACCTGCTCCTCCGTAGAAAAAATCTTCATTCCTCTGCTGAAGTAACTTCTCCCATAACAAAAAATTAATTCTTCTCTGCTGTCTGTGGCTGCGGCCCATACAAGATTTAATTTCATCCTTACGGATCTTCCATTCTTATTAAATACAGAGTGTTGCTCACTCAATCTTCTACTGCCTTGTACTTTGTTCTTCTTGTCACTGCCCAAGGCACGACAGGTGACTTTAATATTTCTAACACTCCCCCTTAAAGTCAGCTGCTGGGTTATCCATCAAACCCAAACATTTTCTTAAAAATTCAAATGTTTTTTGTGCCAATGGCTTTGTTAAAATATCTGCATATTGCTCCTCTGTTCTACAATGTTGTAAAACAATTTCACCATTGTTCACCAATTCTCTGATATAATGAAACTTTGTGTCTATGTGTTTCGTTCTCTTGTGAAACACATAATTCTTTGAAAATGCAATAGCTGAGCTATTGTCACAATAAATCACAGTGCCCTTTACCTGTTCTTGGCACAAACTTCTCAACATTCTTCTCATCCAAATTGCTTGACACGCTGCTGCTGTAGCTGCCACATATTCTGCCTCTACTGTAGACAATGCTACAATAGGCTGTTTCTTGGAAGCCCATGAAATGGCTCCTGAACCCATATGAAAAACATAACCGGAAGTGCTCTTCCGATCATCTACACTTCCAACCCAATCACTGTCAGTGTATCCAACTAATTCTGAGTTTTCTGAAGTAGTATATAAAATACCAAATCTTTTTGTTCCTTTCACATACCTCAGAATTCTCTTTGCTGCTTGCCAATGTGCTTCTTTTGGCTTCTCCATAAATCTGGAAATTACACTAACAACATGCATAATATCCGGCCTAGTTGCAGTCAAATACATGAGGCTGCCAACCATGCTTTTATACAAACTTGGATCAAAATCCTTGCTGCTGTCATCTTTTCTCAACTTCAATCCCATTACTGTGGGAGTAATTGCAGCTTTGCACTCCTGCATATTAAATATTTGTAAAACTTGATTCACATACTTTGCTTTAGAAATAAAAATCCCTTTCTCATTTTTCTCTACTTCTATTCCTAAGAAGTATCTCAGCAAACCCATGTCAGTCATTTCAAATTCATTTTTCATGACTGTTTTAAAATTTTCAACAAGGCAATCATCATTACCTGTAAATATCAAATCATCAACATACAAAACAACAATCAACTTCTTACCATCCTTTTCTTTGATGTAGAGGGTGGGTTCTCCCTCACACTTTTCAAATCCATTTTCCAGTAGATAAGAGTCTATCCTACTGTACCATGCTCTTGGCGCTTGCTTCAGCCCATAAAGAGCTTTCTTCAATTTGCAGACCTTGTGCTCTTGGCCTTTCTTCTCATATCCGAGAGGTTGTTCCATATATACCTCTTCCATTAAAATTCCATTTAAAAATATAGATTTTACATCCATTTGATATATTTTCCATTTGTTTTGTGCTGCTATGGACAGCACAGCTCTTACTGTCTCCATTCTTGCAACTGGTGCAAAATTTTCTTCATAATCAATGGCATGCTTATGCTTATATCCCTTGACAACAAGTCTGGCCTTGTGTCTTTCTATTTTTCCTTCAGCATTGCTCTTGGTCTTGTAGACCCATTTAACTCCAATGACTTCTTTACCTTCTGGGAGATCAACCAACTCCCATGTTTTGTTCTTCTCTATGGCTTTTATTTCATCATCCATAGCTTCTATCCATTTTCTATCTTTAATAGCATCTTCAAAATGAATAGGATAATCAACTTGACAATACAAAGAAAATAGGGAATTCATACCTTCATTTGCTTCTCCTTGCTCATAAATTTCTCTAAGGCTTCTGAACCTTGTCCCTCTTTCACTTGGTGTAGTCGTGCTTGAAGAAGCACTCGAATCTGCTCCATGTGGTGTGCTTGGAGATGCACTCCCGCTTCTTCTCAAGGGTGTTCTCGGTGTTGCTTGAGGTGTCCCTTGCTGTCCTTGTGGTGGTGGAGGTTGTGCAACAGATGAGTTGTTAATTTCAACTACATCTGCATCATCTTCATCATGAGATAAACAACTTTTCACATTGACTGTTTTCTCAATGGTTCCATCCCATGCTTCTTCTTCAATAAATTGCACATCTCTTCTTATCACAAACTTCTTTGTGGATGGGTTATACAGTCTATATCCTTTGGAATCTTCACAATATCCAAGGAAAATGCATTTCTCCCCCTTACTATCCAGCTTCTTTCTCAACTTGTCTGGAATGTGTACATATGCTACACATCCAAAAACTCTCATGTGGGTGACACCCTGTTTTCTGCCACTCCACGCTTCTTCTGGAACTTTGTTCATCATTTATTTTGTAGGGCATCTACTCAAAATATATGCAGCACAGTTTGTTGTTTCTGCCCAATACTCATTCGGAAAATGTTTTGCCTTTAGCATACTTCTCACCATTTCCATTATGGTTCGATTCTTCCTTTTAGCAACTCCATTCTATTGCGGTGTGTACCTTGTGGTAAATTGCTTGTGTATATCGTTCTCTCTGTAGAAACGCAGAAACTCCTTTGATATGTATTCTCCTCCTCTGTCAGTTCTGAGGACTTTAATGTACAGCCCGCTCTGTTTCTCTACAAGAGCTTTAAAGTGGAAAAACTTCTGAAAGACTTCACTCTTATATTTCAGAAAATAAACCCACACTTTTCTTGTGAAATCATCTATGAAGGTCAGCATGTAATTGCTGCCTGAAACTGATGTTGTTTGCATCGGCCCACATAAATCTGAATGAATGATTTCTAAGGGTGCTTTCGCCCTTATGCTTTTCCCTGAAGGAAAACTTTCTCTGTGTTGTTTTCCCAAGATGCAGCCTTCACATAGGCTGTCAGGCTTTTCAATCAATGGTAAACCTCTTACCATTCTTTTTCTGTGCAGCAAATTCAATCCTCCGAAATTGAGATGTCCAAATCTAAAATGCCATAACCAATTTTCATCTTTTTCTTCCTTCTGAAAGGCTTCTTGTGTTACAGCTGCTATACTCTTTCCTTTTTGCTTCAAGTCAATATTGAGCTTGAGAGGAAACATCCTATTGCTGGTCATTTGGATTTGAGCAATGATTTTCTTGCTTGGAGGTATATCTTTTATTGTGCACACATCAACATTGTAACCTTTGTTTATGAGCTGCCCAACGCTCAAAAGATTACATTTCAAACCTGGAACATAATACACATCAGGAACAAATTTATGCTCCCCATTTCTTGCTCGAATACTAACTCTGCCTTTTCCCTTGACAGAGATCTTAGTATCAGTCCCTGTGGTCACTTCAGATTTTACTTCTTCATCTAGATTGGCAAACATTGCTCTGTTGCCAGTCATGTGATTACTACAGCCTGAATCTAAGAACCAAACATCATCATATTTATCTTGTGCTACATTACAAGCTAATAGCACATTACTTGGGTTCTTTTCTTCTTTTGCTACATTAGCATTCTGCCTATTTTTCATGTCATTTTACTTCTTTCTACATTCATTGGCATAGTGCCCATATTTCTTGCAATAATGACATTATACATTGGATTTGTCATACCTTTGTCCTTGAGCATGTTGGTGTTGATGTCTACCTTGCTGGCTGTTGCATTGGCCGTGGCTCTGACTTTGACTGTTGCTCCTTCCATGTGAATGTGAAGGGCTGTTCCTTCCACCTCTGTTCTGGCTTCTGCCTCTTCCTCTTCCTTTACCTTGAACTCTTCCTCTTCCTGAAGGCATCTGGGTCTTGAAGGCGTGCTCAAAATATGAGTGTTCATCTCTGCTCAATCTCTGTTCATGAGTCATCAACGAGGCATGAAGTTCATCCACTATGAACTGTGAGAGATCTTTGGTCTCTTCTATGGTGGTTACAATAATATCAAACTTTGAGGGTAAGCTTCTCAAAAGTTTCTCCACAATCCTTCTATCTTCAAGAGTTTCTCCATGGGATCTTATCTGATTTACAATCCCAATCACATGTGTAAAAAATTTGTCAACATTGTCTGACTCTTTCATGCAAAGAGTTTCAAAATCTCTTCTCAGCAACTGAAGTTTTGTTGTCTTAACTTTCTCCATACCTTGATAGGAAACTTTCAGAGTTTCCCATGCCTCCTTGGATTTCTTGGCTACTGCTATCCTTGGAAACACACTCTCATTTAAAGCTTGATACAATAAGAAGAGAGCTTTAGAGTCTTTCTTCCTATTATTTTTCAACACATCCTTCTCTGCTTGAGTTAAGGCATTAAAAGCTTGCACATCAGCTGGTTCTGTAAAACCATCGTCTACTAACTCCCATAAGTCTTGTGAGACAAACAAGGCTCTCATGGTAATGGCCCAATAATCATAGTTCTTTCCATTAAACTGTGGAAGTTGAACATTTCCAATGTTCATTCCAGTGCTTGGTCCAGCCATTGCTCTTGAACTGAACTTCTAAACTTAAACAAACTGTCTTTCCTTTTTCTGAAAGAACAAACTCTTCAAAAAAAATAACAACTCTGTTATCTTTGAGAAATACCTGACTTTTCGACTTCTGTTGGGCTTTCACACTGCTAGAGAAAACGCTGCAACAAGTCTTCTTCTTCTTCAGCTTCTTTGAAAGTTTCAAAGAGCCTGAACTAGCTCCGATACCATGTTGAAGTTATTGAAAATTCCAAGCAAACAGTGGAGAGAATGACGCTCTCATCTAAACACAGATAAGTTTAAAACAAAAATTTAATTGCAGACAGAGATGGCATGAAAATGCTTTCTTATATTTCATTAACAGAACTAAAAAAAAAATGTTACAAATTTCTTCCTCAACACAGAGGGATTCACAAAATAAGATAACGAGACTGCTACAGACGCAGTGCTCCACAAAACAACTCTCTATCTTTCAAAGAACACACTAACAGTGCTCTTGGTTCTTCTTACTGTGCTTTCTTCTTGCCTGCGGGCTCACACAGCGGTCACAACAAAACAATACAATACATTTTTTTTAATGCACGCGGGCCTTTTCCCTTTATATATGGCGCGGCGGCACAAATTACATATAAAACATAAACATATAAATAAAACCAAAATAAAAAGGAAAACCTTTGCAAAACATAAAACTTTGATACTGGCGCAACGTATGAGTGGGGACCACGTCGAAGTCGACCATTCTGTGATTTGCGACATTTGCGACATGCGATGGTGCGACGAGCGCACATTGCAATATTAACATTTGCGATAACATATATGGAATGGGCGGAACAATCAATGAAAATGTGATTGTGCGATCTTGCGATGGCGCAATGATCGCACATCGCAATAAACAAACTTGCGATAGCGGAGGGGGATTACAATTCTGCAATATGCGATATGCGATTGTGCGATGACGCACATCTCACATCGCAGATTCCACATCAACAAGACACTTGAGGTCTCAAAGTTGAAAAAACTGCGATTTGCGCTTTGCGCTCTGGCGCTTAAGTGGTAGGGACCACTTTTCCGGCCTCTCATAAAAGACTTCCGCTTGTTTAATTCAATTTCTCTTCAATTTGGTTGTTGAGGGCTTTTACGCCCGACTTGACTGTTTTAATTAAACCTGCTCCTCCGTAGACAAAATCTTCGTTCCTCTGCTGAAGTAACTTCTCCCATAACACAAAATTAATTCTTCTCTGTTGTCTGTGGCTGCGGCCCATACAAGATTTAATTTCATCCTTACGGATCTTCCATTCTTCTTAAATACAGAGTACTGCTCACTCAATCTTCTGCTGCCTTGTACTTTCCTGTCACTGCCCAAGGCACGGCAGGTGACTTTAATATTTCTAACACAAAGTGCATTGAGAGTATCGTTACCAGCTTGGCTGGGTGTATGAACTTAATCAGATTTATTATTAATACATTGCTCCAAAATTACCGAGCGTTAATTTGTGGAATTACCTTGGGTCTTTTTTGTGGAATGCATTTATATTACAGTTCTTTTCAATTAATTAGTTGTGAATGGGTATTCTGAATGAAATATAGTTAAAGGTAATTTTCCTCCTTTTTTTCTGGTTTGCTAGTTTATTTCTGCATAGTCGTTATCATGAGTTTGTTATATTTTTTTTTCACTATATGAGGATCATTTTTCCGTTTTCTTTATCAAGCAAATTCAGATACATATATGAGGATCATTTTTCGTTTTTCTTTATCAAGCAAATTCAGATACATTTATAGGGTTTTTCTAGACCTGGACCAGTTCCTGGGTTGTTGGAGAGTCTGGCTTCACCCACGGACTAAACTTATTTCCAAACAACCTTCTTCCCCGATCAAGAGACCAATTTTCCCTCTTCCTGTTATTAGAGAATATTGAATACTTAATTATCCACACCCCATCTTACATTTTGAGATAAATTAAAGGAAATAAATATTGGGTCTTGAACCAAAGTCTTCTTCGAAGTAATATCACAAAAAGTTTATGTTCTAATTTACCCATATAACTGCTTTTAATTATCGTGTTTATTTATCAACAATCACTACGGGTGGTACTTTACATTAATATTTCCTTTTCAAGAAGTATTATGAACACATTTGTAAAAAAAGGAAGCAACAAAGACAATTGATTATCATCGTTTCCTTTTTTAAAGAGAAAATTACACCTTTATAATACAAAGTGTACTTTCTAACATCTACCAATTTAAGTTTATCAAGGGACATTTATTTATCTGTTGCCCTTCTTTTTGACTGATTGGAAATTTCACGAGAAGAGATCGCACCACCCAACCGATGGGATTGGATATTAGTACAATCTCCCCGTGAGTCTTTTCGATATGATATAGATAGTGTTTTACTATTAATGTCTTTATGCATTAGACCCCTTAGTTACCGTTAATCAATCTTAGGGTTTATATAGCTCCCAGTTCAACTCAAGAACATGTCCTGCCCTACCTTTTTCTTTTTTCTCTAATATGTTTCAATATTTCTTTCCTTCCTTTCTTGGCTCCTTTTTCCCACCGAAATGTTTTATCTCCAAGAAAAGAGAGGAAAAATAACTATCTATAAGTGTGTGGTAGTTGAAAACTGCCTTCAAAATCTTTTCTTGTAAAATTTCCAAAACTTGTTTATTATATATTAACAAAACAAAAATATAAAATTAAAATAAATTTTAGGACGTAAAGGTCAACTGGGTTTTCTGCACGTTTATAGTCACTCTTCCTAAAAGTAAAAGGAACAAATATTTACAAAGCTTCCCGACGTTACATTTACATTTTTACTCTTGCTAGAGTAATGCTTTGGCATAGACTAATAAAATAAACAAAATTTGATTTCAATGTAATTTAATCATTATCATTATATACAAAATAAATGAAAATAATATATAAAAATAATACTAAAAAATTCTAAATTTAATTGAAATTTCTTAAATACATATAATAACAAAAATTCAAAATATAATTTATTTTAAAAACATTTTAAAATATTATAAATCTTTATTTTATATATATATATATATATATATATAATTCAACATGGGTATTTCTCATTGGAATTTATGTGAAATAAATGTACAATCATTTAGAAATTTCTCTTACCATCCATTCGCATGCACGATAAAAGAAAAATAATATTGATTAAATAAAAATGGCATACTAAATATAGTCGTGTTGTTTAAATATAATGGAATACGAAACATATAAACATGTACACTGTTTTTTTATTATAATTTCGCACAAAGGTAATCCAGAGATGTGGAGAACAGAAATTGCTGAAATTGTTTAGATATGTACCCTATTTTCCTTATTAGAAGCCAAGCTGAAGCTGCGAAGATGAGTACTCTTTCATTTGCAGTCGATCCAGTCCGGTGGTTGAGAGA